>JBAMBO010004417.1:0-10317 GCA_037044535.1 Lordiphosa magnipectinata
GGGGGCGTATGTGGTGAGGTAAAGCGGCTGATCGGTTCAACTTGGCGAACCCAGCGCGATCCTGGCTTACTGCGTCTCAAGTCGACTCACACCTCCTCGTTGGTGACCACTGTAAACAGAACGCTTTGCATCCGCAAAGCTTCTGGCTAACGTGAGCGGCGAGCCCTCCCTACAGGGTACAACATATAGGGTTGGTGCGTCGGGTTTGGTACCCACCGCCGTCAAAAAACTCCACCAATGAAAACTGCGACAACAATGCCTCGGATACGGACCCCCTCTGACGACGACCCACGCAAACGTTTTAAGGACCACGATTTGAGGATATGCACCTGGAATGTTCGCACCCTCAACAGAGAAGGTGCTGATATCCAGTTGGTGAATGTCCTTGAGAAATATTCATCGGACGTTACCGCACTTCAGGAAATGCGATGGATTGGACAGGGGAGCATGGTGAAAAGAACATCAACAACCAATGCACCCTGGGAGATCTACTACAGCGGACATGCTTCCAAGCATGAGTTTGGATGCGGCTTTGCAGTCAGTGCAAGACTGCGTCGCGCTGTCATCAGTTTCACACCAGTGGACATGCGACTAGCCGCACTCAGACTTAAGGCTAAATATTTTAATATTAGTCTTATCTGTGCACACGCCCCAACGGAAGACAAGGACGCTTCGATAAAAGACGAATTCTATGAGCGCCTGGAACAATTATATGAGCGCTGCCCCGATCACGACATAAAGATCGTGCTTGGCGACTTTAACGCTAAAATTGGGAAAGAAGGAGTTTTTGGCTCGACAGTCGGCCGATTTAGCCTTCATGAAACAACCTCCGCTAACGGAGAGAGGCTAATAGATTTTGCCGCGGGGAGAAACATGGTCATAAGTAGTACCAGATTTAAACATCGCGACATCCATAAGGCGACCTGGAAGTCCCCTGATCAACTAACGCGAAATCAGATTGATCATGTTGTGATCGACGGAAGGCACTCATCGAGTGTTCTAGACGTGCGTGCGATTCGAGGTGCCAACATAGACTCGGATCACCACCTTGTTGCAGCCAAAGTGCGCACGCGGCTCAGTGTGGCACATGCCTCACGTACTAGTACACGTCGAAAGCTTAATGTCGATAAGCTGCAATCACAACGGACCTCTGAAGCCTACACAGCTAAACTCACCCAACTGCTCAGGGAAAACTCACCATTCCCTTCTGGTGTAAGCGAACAGTGGAATCACATATCACACTCCATGAGTACGGCTGCCAAGGAGATACTCGGATACGCCGAGCACCCTCGAAAGCAGACTTGGTATGATGAGGAGTGCCGCGACGCTACTGCAGAGAAAGACGCTGCCTACAGGAGAACTCTGCAGTCGGGAGCAACGCGGGCTGTTAAAGAGCAATACCGGAAGAAAAGGAGAGAGGAGAAGCGCCTTTTCAGAAGGAAAAAGAATGAGCGAGAAAGGCGCATGCGTGAGGAAGTCGAGATGCTATTCGGCATGGGTGAGACTCGAAAATTCTATCGAAAGATTAGACGACTTACCGAAGGTTTCAAACCCGGAGTCACACAATGCAAGGACGAAAATGGAAATCTGGTCACAGATCCGCAAGTGGCGCTAGACAAATGGAGAAGCTATTTCGCCAACCTGCTGGGAGGCGACAACGAACACAATACCGCCTCTGGAGTAGTAGCGACGCCACCAATCGACAACATAGAGATAGACCCACCGGACCGTCACGAAGTCTGTGTAGCCATAAAAAGGCTTAAGAACAACAAATCAGCAGGTGCAGATGACCTGCCAGCTGAACTGTTTAAGGCTGGAGGCGAGGAGTTGGTAAGGTGCATGCACCAACTCATCAGCAGAATATGGTCCGACGAGAGCATGCCTGAAGATTGGAGTCTAAGTGTAATTTGCCCACTTTTTAAAAAAGGAGACCCTGCAGTTTGCGCCAACTACCGCGGGATCAGTCTCCTTCCCATCGCATATAAGATTCTGTCGTGCATTATTTGTGAACGTCTAAAGCCGCTTATTAGCACACTGATCGGACCTTATCAGTGTGGCTTCAGACCTGGTAAATCCACCACAGACCAGATATTCACATTACGACAAACCCTGGAGAAGACCTATGAGAGAAATATCAAAACCAACCATCTTTTTGTTGATTATAAATCAGCCTTTGACACACCGATAAGGTCAAGGTTCTTTGAAGCCCTGTCTACCTTTGGTATACCAGCAAAGTACGTTCGACTTTGCATGATGACGTTGAGAAGCACTCGAAGCTCCGTCAAAATAGGAAAGAACCTCTCCGAACCATTTGATACCAAGAGAGGTTTTAGGCAGGGTGACACCCTATCGTGTGACTTCTTTAATCTACTGATGGAGTATATACTGCGCCAGTGCCCAAATGCCAACAGATCGGGCTCTTTTCTTTATAAAGATCTAATGCTACTCGCATACGCCGATGATATTGACATTATCGGCAAAAACGAACGGGCGGTAAGCAGGGCGTTTTCAGAGATTGAGAAGCAGTCTAAACTGATGGGCTTAGCGGTAAACGAGGACAAGACAAAATACCTAGTATCCACGGACAAGAAGTCTACGCGTCTTGGACAATTTGTTACTATGGGGGAGTACAACTTTGAGGTTGTAGAGGATTTTGTCTACCTCGGGACGATGATTACCGGCGACAACAACATCAGCCTGGAGATCCGAAGAAGAATTACTCTTGGAAACCGATGCTACTACGGGCTCAGTAGGGAGTTCAAGAGCAGAGCCTTTTCTCGAAGAACAAAAATTGCGCTATACAAGTCGCTCATCATCCCAGTCCTGCAATACGGCGCAGAAGCATGGACAATGACAGCAGCGGATGAGGAGGCGATTGGCGTTTTCGAGCGAAAAATCCTTCGGAGGATATATGGACCTTTAAAAGTTGGCGATGGATACCGCATTCGAATGAATCACGAACTGTATGAGCTCTATAAGGACATCAGTCTAGTCAAGCGCATAAAGCAACAGCGGCTGCGCTGGTTAGGACATGTAATCCGGATGGATGAAGAAGCTCCAGTAAAAAAGTCGTACAAAGCGAAGGCGGCTGACTTTGGAGGACAAGGCAGGAGGGGTCGCCCACCACTAAGATGGGATGATCAAGTGCGGAAAGACATTTCCAACCTTGGTGTGAACAACTGGTGCCAGCTCGCACAATGCAGAAGCGAGTGGAGGGCATTCATTGCAGAGGCCAAGACCGTCAAGCGGTTGTGATGCAACATCGGGCCAATAAAGAAGAAGAAGAAGAAGATTTTAAACTAGGACGCTGACAATTTTGTCAGAGCCCATCTAATTACATAGCTCTGACAATCCGCTCTGCAAAGTGGACAAACAAGTGGATCTGATCAAAGTCGCAACTATTATTATGGAATCTGGGCAATAAAAAGCATTTCGATACCGACAGCTGCATCACTTGTGGCGGAGAAACTTTTTCGGTATGCTTCTCCCGTTGTTATGGCTGTGATGCCATTTATCCAATGTATGCACACCACCCGAGTCCGAGCCTACGTAGCCTCCGCAGCCCAAGGCCAATCAGCCCTTAGCCTTTGCAGTCTCCACAGCAAGTACCTATAGTGTCTCCTCCGACTTACTGTGGTATCTCTCGTTGCTCCCGTTGCTACTGTTGTGGCCACCTACCAGCTACCTTTAAATCCGTATTCAACCAATGCGTCCGGCGAGTATGATCCGCCTCCAGTCCATGGATCTGGCTGTGGCTATGAATATTACCTCGGGTATAATGTGCTAGTTCCAATCTCTCTATGCGTGTTGGGTTGACGTTATAGCTGTATGTCTCAGTGGTAAAGTTCCAGCCCCTCACAAAATGCTTCCATGAAAGAGACCATCTCATTGCCTATGACCTCTGAATTACCCCTAATGACTTCCATCTTAAATTTTATACACTCTTTTTTTGATTTAGCCCGCTAATTTTTTAAACAAACAATAGCTGAATTTTTGCTGTTGCCTGGTCAAACTTCATTGTAAGAGCGGCTCTGTCAATCATCACACAATTTCCGCTCTGACAAAATTGTCAGCGTCTGAGTAACTAACTTTAACTTATTTGTTGGGCGGGAAGTGAACTTCTATTTTGCCTGGGATTCGCTCGTAACAATTCTCGGCAAGGTTCAACCTTCTCGGTTGAAGGTCGTTTTAAGTTCTTCCCAAAATGCAAAAGTTTGTTTTGCACCAATTTGCACAAAGTGTTTTTTTTTTCGATAGACTGTAAGTGTAAATAATAGTAGCTGTTCGATGTGTGATTCCAATATGTCGTATCAAATGAGTCTCACGCTATGATACACACAATTTTGGAATTCGCCAATATTTCTACTTTAAAATAATGGTGTCCAAACTCACATAATCAAGCATTGCGCGTGTGTAAAGTAAACATGTTGACATTTCAACATGAGCAACAAGCAAACGAACCAATGCCTCGTGAGAGAACAAAATGCCTAACACGCGCATCGTAAGAGAGCAAGCCGCCGAACGTGCTATTTATAGAACACGCGTATTCTCTCTCTATATACATACGTGTGTCGGCTGCAACGCCGGCAGAATTATGAGTTCCTATCCCATGGGATAGGCTGTTGGCATTTTGGAAACCACTGCTTTAATACTAAATCCTTTTTCTTCCATGAATTTATCTAAACGATTTAGAAATGATAAATACTTTAATAAAAAAAATAGAGAAATCTAACTTCGGCTCGACCGAAGTTTATATACCCTTGCAGCTTGTATAGTTTATATAATTTAAGATTTTAAATGATTTTCGTCGAACATTCTTAGCTGAGTCATTTCCCAAACTCAGCAACAGATGGTTTTTTATATGGCAGCTATACGATATATTCATCCGATTTTGACCAAAATTTACCAAAACTGTGAGGAAACCGGTAATATTCATAACTGGAAAGTAAAAAGACGCTACCATTGAAAACAATAAAGTTTATCTCACTAGAACTTCTTTTTCAACCGATCGTTTCTATGGCAGCTATATGCTATAGTCATCCGATTTGAATCAAACTTGTCAGAATTGTGTGTAATTATATAATATTGACCATTAACAGTTTGGGAGCTATAGCATTGAAAACAAAAAAGTTTTTCCTACTTAGACTTATTTTCTGAACTATTTTTTGTATGGCAGCTATACTACATAGTTGTCCGATTTTAGTAGAACTTGGTGGAGTTATGTGAAAGCATAGTTAACTAATAAATACGAGGTTTGGGGACGTTCGCGTTGGAGACAAAAAAGTTTTTCCTACTAAAACTGTTTCTTCGACCGATCGTTTCTATGGCAGCTATATGCTATAGTCATTCGATCTGGCCGGTTCCTATAAATGTGCAGCGTTTTTGTAACAAAAGACTTCGTGCAAAGTTTGGTTAAGATAGCTTTTAAACTGACGGAGGAGATAACATAGAAACAGACGGACAGACGGACATGGCTATATGAACTCTGCTCGTCATGCTGATGAATTTATATAAATATATATTTACAAAAATTTACAAAAATCTGGACAATTTTTATATACCCTCTACAACACGGTGGATGTCCGATTCATGTTTTACTTCTACCTCATAAATAAAAAGACATCATAAAATAATTTTCATGTTCTAGATTGTTCAAGGCGACACACTGTGTGCAAACGCTCAGTATTGAGAACCCACTTGTGATTTATAGGGCTTAACAGGGAATATATGAAATCGCAATGGGCCCATGTAATTGGGCTTTCGGCTATTACAACCTACCCTAACCTACCAATCTTTATTACAATTTGGCTAGACGTGAAATTGAACTCGGGATGGGAATGCAGCCTAAATGCAGTGCACACCATCACACATGCTAGTGCTGTGGAAGCGCCACATTCAAAATTTTGGCAGTGTTTTCCATTAAAATGTTAGCTAAGCTAAATGTGGGAACATCCTATAAAAGAACTTTCCAATCTAATCTGCAATAGAAATATAGACAGTTTTTATGCACTTGCAGTGAAGAACGGAACAATTTACAAGCAAGTTAAAGAACCGTTGATTCAAGTGCATCGATCAAAGATAGGAAATAAATTTAATTTTGATTAAAGAATTGACATTGTCTCACCTAGACCTAGGCTGATAACTTATCAGACCAAGACTGATAACTTATCAGAACGCCACAGCTTTTAAAAAGAGAGCGTACCATGCTAGCTCACAGTCAGCCAACAGCTCCCGCCAAGATTAATTGAGGTTTCCTTTAACCATGTCGACTACGCAGAATCAGTATGTTAAGCACAATGATGGCACACAAATTCAAGCTATTGGACTGGGTACTTATGCGGTAAGTCAACCCTAACCAAAAACGCATTATTCAATGACTTTTCAATTCGTACGCAGTCAGTGGGTGGCGATTGTGAACGTGCCACACTGCATGCAATTGATGTGGGTTACCGGCACATAGACACCGCCTTTTTCTATGGGAACGAGCATGAAGTGGGCAAGGCGGTTAAACAAAAAATCGCAGAGGGTGTCATCAAGCGTGAGGATATATTCATTACCACCAAGGTGAGTAATAAGTGGGAATGCGCTCTACAAAGTTAAGATATTTATGTTGTACTTTGGAAAGTGAAGACAAAAACATCATAATTTTGTGTTGTCTTTAGCTTTGGTGCACCTACCATGAGCCTAAAAGAGTGGAGCAAGCCTGTCGTAAGACTCTGGCTAACTTTGGTTTGGATTATGTGGATGTATATCTCATGCATAAGCCGTTTTCATTTGTTTATCGTGGCGATAATGAACTGGAACCCACAAATGACAAGGGCGAAATGGATATGAAGTAAGTATTTTGCTTTAAAGGTTGAGTTGGAGATATGTCAAACTTTCCTTTGTTTTCTTTCAGTGAAATTGACTATCTGGACACCTGGAGTGCTATGGAAAAATTGGTCGAGCTGGGTCTGACCAAAAGTATTGGTGTATCCAATTTCAATACAGTGCAACTGACTCGCCTATTGGCCAACTGCAAAATCAAGCCCATACATAATCAGGTCTGTTTATGCACATTTGTAGAAGTAAACTTACACCAGCTTTGACCCACACAGATCGAATGTCATCCAGCTCTGGTTCCAAAGAAACTGATCGCCCTGTGCAAGCAGCACAATATAGTAGTCACCGGCTTTTGTCCCTTGGGTAGGCCAGATCCCGTCAAGAAAACGCCCAGCTACATTTACGATGCCCAAGTGCAGGCGATAGCTGATAAGTACAAAAAGACCACAGCTCAAGTGGTGCTACGTTATTTGGTGAGTAATTATCATAAAATTGATAATTTATATTCTTAAATAATATTCTAAAACTTATTTCCTAGATCGAAATTGGAACAGTACCCCTGCCCAAATCTTCCAATCCCAAGCGTATTGAAGAGAATTTTAAAATCTTTGATTTTAAACTGAATGCAGCAGATCATGCGATACTGGACTCATATAACACGGGAGAACGTCTATTATGCATGGAAGAGGCTATTAAGCACAAAAATTATCCCTTTCATATTGAATGAACGAATGGATCCCGCTGAGGCTTTGAGTTTGACATAAACCATTTTACTAATAAATAACAGAACAAATTGTAAATATTTGTCAAAGATTGGATATTCTACTTAATTTTTAAACACTGGTAGAGGGTTTACTAAAATTGTCCACATGTTTGTAACGCATAGAAGGAAGCATCTCCGACCACATAAAGTATACATATGGTTGATCAGCATGACGAGCAGAGTTCATATAGTCATGTCCGTATGTCCGTCCGTCAATTGCCAACTATTTGATATTCACGATAATCTAAACTCAATTTACCAGACTATTTACCCGTCTATTTACGCTTCTACTTAACAATACAATACAATCTTAACCAGAGACTAAAACCGCAACGAATAACGTTTAGGGTTACGGTTACTGTTACTGTTTTGGTCAATTGCTTTTCCCGGTTACGGTTATATTACGGTTGTTGGATATGGGTTACGGTACGGGCCACGGTTATTAACCTAATTCTGTTTTGGGTTTCGGTTACTTTGGCAAATTATACAGACAAAAAGGCTCTATTTGGAATCTCATTTATTCAGTAAAGGTACTAACTGCCTTGGGAATTTTGCGCTGACACTGAATGTTACACTTTGTGACGAAATGTTAACCCAGCATAAAGGCACACGAAACAAAAGGAATGTTCCACAAACATTTTTCTCTCACATATATATATATATACATACATACATAAGCATGTATAAGGCTTTCATTTTCATTCACATTCAAAGTAAGAAGGTAACTTAAAATGGCGATCGCGCAAACTACAACAATATGTGTGAATGCTTACGTTTTCATACAAACAAATTGGCATTACAAGTAAAAGAAAAGGTGAGGAACGAGAAAGAGACAACGCAGCTAACTAAAATCTTTACCTTCTTTATCTTTCCTTTTATTTGTTCATCAAATAAACTAACGTATAATATATCGAAATTTTTACTAGTAGAGGAAAAAGCGAAAATAGCCTATACATTTTTTTCTGTGTTTTCTGTCCTGAACCGAACCCCAAAGAACCGGTTCGGTTCCGGTTTTCTCGAACCGGTCCATAAACCGAACCCTTTAAACATTTGAGCCCCCGAACCTGATCCCTAACCGAGCCCCTGTATCCATAAAAAAAAGGGTTCGGTTCCAACAATCATTTAAGTCAATTTCTTAAGATCTTTTTTAGTTTTCTCAATATTATAACCGAAAAACTATTTTATATTATAGTTCAGAATCGCTTCAGTTGATAACTAAAAATGCTTTTTAGAAATCCAATCCGTATTGAGATTTCAAGAAGAAGAAAGAAAAACATAAGTATACTCGCAAAAGGGGAAAGCAAAGCAATTTTGGAACATAATTTTAACAAGAATTGCCCTGATGAGTCCTTTTTAAGCTCCTTTAAAGATTGAAGAGATTAAATACATGTCCGATTTAAAGAAGACTCTGATATGACTCAAGGATATGCTCAAAACGTGATTTATTGAAATACGACTAGCAAAAAGACTCGCAAATGATTGGAAAAATGACACGAAATGGAGTCAAAAGTGATGAGAAAAAGGGGTTATAAACGACTCTTTAAGAAGATTCTCGGCTTGGACACGATATTCTCCCGACAAAAGTATCATTTATGACTATTTTAATCAGACAGAGGACTCAACTGTGTTCAGAAATTTCATAAAATGCTGGCTGGGTATGTACGTAGAAGGTGAGGCCTTCAAAATTCAAAGACCAAGCACTTTTGAAAGACTTTTTAGAACGCCTATAAATGATAACAATAAGGAATGTGGTCCAGTCGACTTTACTATTCATATGTGTACATAGCTTGGTAATCGGGACACATTATCCTGATCAAATAGATGTCTAATTTTTGACCGAATGTTGAGGCCATCTATGAACCCAGACTCAAACCAAAACCTTGGGTTCGATTAGTACAGGAACCGGTCCTCGAACCGAACCTTAGAGTTTACAACGGGTTCGAACTCCCGGACCGTACATTCTGCAAAATTTTAGAGGTTTTCAGCCTTGGTTATAAGAAACACATTTTTTTCGGTTACGCTTTCGGTTCCAAATTTTAAAGTGTTTTTAGCGGTTGAAGGTTACGGTTTTAATCTCTGATCTGAGCTCATATTGGAATTTTGCAAATTTCGAGATCTTTCGGATGGAATTTATTTAAAAACTTTCAGTTTTCCTTGCAATATGGTGTGACCATTTGCTTCGAAGTACTTCGGTCGAAAGCCAAAATTGCTGGATTCACATATTTAAATGATTCATTACCTGTTACCTCTTAAATCGGGTACTACCACGAAATAATAAGCAAGACAGTTCTTAAAAATTCGTTATCTATGAAGTTTTTTGTTAACCTTGATAATGCATCTTAAACAATATTAGAAGTAAGTCGGTCCCGGGTTTTCAGAAACCAAGTACGAAAGGACTGATTGGATTATTCGATTTTCAAGTACTGATGCGGATTTAAAATAAGTCTTATTGGATTGATACAAGAAGTCTTAAATTGTTTCAAGCCATTGGTACTTGTTTTCAATACAATCAACATCGAGTTGTACTCTGAATTTCAAGGCGATACTCGGGATCAAAACCATTTTTTTAAACTTGAAACAAATGATTAAAGTTTTGTTTAAAGAATTTACACTATTTAAACCTCTGGCTGATTACTCATCAAGCGGCCCACTTTAGTGCCGAAGCTTTTAAGAAGCTCGCTTAAGCTTTTTATAACACTTTAAACTTTTGCGCTATAGAAGCGGAGAGCATG